>CM075332.1:44689548-44692048 GCA_037788925.1 Mytilus galloprovincialis | reverse complement strand
GAATGGATGTGGCAAAAATTGGGTATTTAAAATTAAGGCTGATTTTAACACGTTGTCGGTATCTTTTTGGTAAAATCACTTTTCATACAAAATTTTATCGCGATGTATGGAACGAGTGCAATCGGGCTATTCAAAAGGGATTCTGCTCCATCTTATACATTTTTTCAACCGTCTGACTGCTCTTTTGTTTTTGTTGGCATGGTGAAAGGGTTTAACTTATGTTTTATCTTTGTATGAGATACCCATTAGGGTCGATAGGTACCGTGTCCGACGGTAGTCAAGGTCGTTAAATATTCTGAATACAAAAAAGTGAATATTTTTCTGACATTGACCTTATACATGCTGCGTGTTTGTGTGTGTATGTATCTTGTTTTTGTTCCGCCGGTATTTTTTTTTTTTTTACACTGGAGCACCATTTCAGATTTTGAAGAAGAAAAAAAAAGCATGAAATCGACATTGCACGAAATATTCATATGTTACTATGTAAAGACAAGAAGTGTTCTAGTTGTATTCAATAGGATCGCAGCGGTTCCTGCCGTACGTGATAGCCAGTACAGTGGCGGATGCAGGAATTTTCGAAAGGGGGGGTGCTAGCCCAGGGCAAAGGGGGGGTGCAGGGGGGTGCAAACATATGTCCCGATTCAAATGCATTGATCGGCCAAAATAAATGGGGGTGCGGACCATCGTAACCCCCCCTCTGGATCCGCCACTGCAGTAAAACAAATGAGAAGGTAGGAATGTGAATTTTCAATGACGTTTATATTATTATATAAAAGACATACGTGTATCTTAAAACGAAGAAAGATTATCAAAAATTGACAAGAGAGACCGAGAAAAAAATTTGCCTACAATGCCGTAACAGCGACATTACACAGCTGTTTGCCGTGACCAGGATTCGAACCTGGGTTGTCGCGGCCACAACGCGAAGTACTAACCACTATACTTTTTTTATCTTGTATATTTATTCAACTTCATCTCATCATCTCATTTTTACAATATTTACATATATAATAGAAAACATCAAGTCCCTATACTCTTTGGCTTCCTCATTCTTACTCTATCATTCATTTTTTTATTCTTTTTTTTTTTAACTTTTTTTTTTATTATCTCACACACGGTTAAAATATTATCTCAAAGTATTGTCAGACAATTAAATAGTTATTAAACATGTTAAATCTAATATCTAAAGTCAATAGTTTCCATAATAGTAAAAGTGTCTTTATCAAAAGTCAAAGATTCACACAACGCATATACGGCTGGTTGAATCCATTCCAGTAACGCAAAACAATGAACTCGATGTTATTTTGTAAATATGACACGATCTGTGGAAATACATTGTATTGTCTATAAAAAAAATCAATTAAATCAATTAAAACATAACAATAAAAAACACTATCATACAAAGTTCAGTCATCCCTATCTCACACTAGACTTATCATATCATATAAAATTTACATTATAAATTATGTTTTTTCACATAGTTTATCATTTTTTCAATTCCATAATTGGCCGTATCATTCCAAAAAATTGTTTCAGTCACATCCTCAAATTCTTTTACAACCAACTGTTCATAATGTTCATAGTTATAATCATCATCATTCAATGTTCTAATCTGCATTCTATCTGTTTCATATACAACCAACAATTCCCTGTTTTGTACCTTTCCAATCAATAAATCTCGGCCAGCTCGACTTTTTTTAAAAACTATTTTGCCAAAACGTTCATGTAATATTTGTGGCGGACTAACAGTATCTTTATTGCACTTTTCCGTATCAATATTCGGTCCGTTATCCTTTGGTTTGACTTTTTGATCGGGTTTTGATTTAGTTACTATTGTCTTCTCTTCATGTGTGTTTATTATTGGATCTAAATTGTTTATAGGTAAGTTGATAAACCGGTTAGGCAACTCACTATCTATATTTACAGACGATCGTTCTATATTGTCACCACACTGTGTTGATGTGTATTCAGAGGCACAAACGGGTTCATTTTCACATTCCATACTTGGTTCATCATTATTAATACTAATAATTTCATTTTCGTTTTCAACTGTTATATCGTCTAATGTATCTAAACGCGTAACTTGTATTTCATTGTTGCTTTCATTATATTCCCGCAAACGCTTATTGTCTCTTCTTAGTGCTGCCCCTGATTTACGCTTCACTTGTTTATTGTCAGATTTAGCAAACATAATTGATATTCTGGCTTTTTCATTGTCACCATGTACACTATATGTAATTGTACCAAATTCTTCACACGCACTTCTTATGGCACTCAATAAAAATTTCGGTAACTTATCCATATTCATCTCAAACTAATTGTCAAAATTTTATTAATGATAAAATAACCTTATGGCGCCTCCGGCCTTGAAAGGTACACGATACTTTTCATTTATAACTCGTCTTTACAAATGCTTATTTTGCTTAATAGTTCAAAATCACTTACTGTCAACAAAGTTCGAAAATATATTCCACTTTCCCTGCTGGGATATCCAAGCAAA
>CM075332.1:44684548-44687048 GCA_037788925.1 Mytilus galloprovincialis | reverse complement strand
GGAACGAGTGCAATCGGGCTATTCAAAAGGGATTCTGCTCCATCTTATACATTTTTTCAACCGTCTGACTGCTCTTTTGTTTTTGTTGGCATGGTGAAAGGGTTTAACTTATGTTTTATCTTTGTATGAGATACCCATTAGGGTCGATAGGTACCGTGTCCGACGGTAGTCAAGGTCGTTAAATATTCTGAATACAAAAAAGTGAATATTTTTCTGACATTGACCTTATACATGCTGCGTGTTTGTGTGTGTATGTATCTTGTTTTTGTTCCGCCGGTATTTTTTTTTTTTTTTTACACTGGAGCACCATTTCAGATTTTGAAGAAAAAAAAAAGCATGAAATCGACATTGCACGAAATATTCATATGTTACTATCACAGGCGCTTGGGTCTATGATACAGATTTTTTTTTTTTTTTTTTTTATTGAAATATTCAATTTTCTATATTTATAATACCTATCTATCACTTCTGTGCATGTCTCACCTAGTTTCGAGTGATTTAAACGACCCAGAGAAAATACCCAATTTTACTATCCATACTAAGAAACAAAAAGGCAACTAACTCGACGCCATTTTTCTGCTATCTATAAATAAATAGATTGACCTACCTGGATTCCCCAACGATTTCTCTAGGAAAACGTGCCTTCCTTGCCGTCAGATCGCACACATCGTTGATATTTATCAAATTGGTATTGTTCGTAACATTTTTAGTCCATCTCCAGCATATAATAAAAAGATTTTAACTTTTTTGACTAATTTCAAATTTACGTGCCCGGAAGTTGACTGTTTTCCCCGAACTTTTGTTAAAGGGAAGTAATATTTTCCCGGACTTTTCGGAACATCTCTCCAAGTACGTATGAAAATAATAAAGTGATACGATGATTTCCGAACTTTTACCAAAAAGGCGCAAATGATGACAATTCAACCAAAGGAAGTTACTCATAAAAACATTGATTCATGATAATTTATAAATATACAAATACTCACACAAAATTGACTTATGAGAGGAATTAAAAAAAATTAAGCCATTGACCATTTGATCTGATATTTTTATTTATTTGGTGGAAAAGGGGGGCAGGGGGTGCAAGGAAATTTACTAATATTTTCTTTCCACGAAAATGTTATTGACTTTGTTTTAATTATTACAAAACATGGATCATGTTAACTGAAGTAAAAAAAAAAAGGGGGGGGACAATAATTCCAAATTTTGCAGTTCCCCTTTCTAACATAAAATCAAAACTGTGTGATTTTTGAAAAAAAAAAGATTATGACCACTAACAATCAAATTAGGGGCTTGATCTTGTTCGTTGTTCATCATATCTGTTTGTTAACATATAGTATTAGTTCGGAAGTCATCGTATCACTTTGATATTTTCATACGTACTTGGAGAGATGTTCCGAAAAAGTCCGGGAAAATATTACTTCCCTTTAACAAAAGTTCGGGAAAAACAGTCAACTTCCGGGCACGTAAATTTGAAATTAGTCAAAAAAGTTAAAATCTTTTTATCATAAGCTGGAGATGGACTAAAAATATTACGAACAATACCAATTTGATAAATATCAACGATGTGTGCGATCTGACGGCAAGGAAGGCACGTTTTCCTAGAGAAATCGTTGGGGAATCCAGGTAGGTCAATCTATTTATTTATAGATAGCAGAAAAATGGCGTCGAGTTAGTTGCCTTTTTGTTTCTTAGTATGGATAGTAAAATTGAGTATTTTCTCTGGGTTGTTTAAATCACTCGAAACTAGGTGAGACATGCACAGAAGTGACAGATATGTATTATACATATAGAAAATTGAATATTTTAATAAAAAAAAAAGAAAAAAAAAAAAAAAAATCTGTATCATAGACCCAACCGCCTGTGGTTACTATGTAAAGACAAGAAGTGTTCTAGTTGTATTCAATAGGATCGCAGCGGTTCCTGCCGTACGTGATAGCCAGTAAAACAAATGAGAAGGTAGGAATGTGAATTTTCAATGACGTTTATATTATTATATAAAAGACATACGTGTATCTTAAAACGAAGAAAGATTATCAAAAATTGACAAGAGAGACCGAGAAAAAAATTTGCCTACAATGCCGTAACAGCGACATTACACAGCTGTTTGCCGTGACCAGGATTCGAACCTGGGTTGTCGCGGCCACAACGCGAAGTACTAACCACTATACGATCACGGCTATGACTTGCAGACAGAATGGATGTGGCAAAAATTGGGTATTTAAAATTAAGGCTGATTTTAACACGTTGTCGGTATCTTTTTGGTAAAATCACTTTTCATACAAAATTTTATCGCGATGTATGGAACGAGTGCAATCGGGCTATTCAAAAGGGATTCTGCTCCATCTTATACATTTTTTCAACCGTCTGACTGCTCTTTTGTTTTTGTTGGCATGGTGAAAGGGTTTAACTTATGTTTTATCTTTGTATGAGATACCCATTAGGGTCGATAGGTACCGTGTCCGACGGTAGTCAAGGTCGTTAAATATTCTGAATACAA
>CM075332.1:44607048-44644548 GCA_037788925.1 Mytilus galloprovincialis | reverse complement strand
TCGTTACATTCCGTATACAAACGAATTAAGCAACAATGACCAATACGGTGCATACAAAAAAAAAAAGCATGCATAGTGTTCAATACTATGACAAAAAAAAAAACCACTACGCAACAGGGTCCTTTACTGTGCGAACAAAAAACACAAAATTAATTACAAATGAATATAGTAATGTAGCACAACCTTTCTTTGAATCTATAATGGTCCTCCCAATATCTACATAGAATAACATAATCCTTTCGAACATTTCATATTGTATTATTCCTTCTCGCCTTCTTTCATCTCTAAAACAGAGTCCTTGTATAAACATTTGTCACCAAGAATGCACCAACTATGCGCCAACAATTTGATCTAATAAATTCTACATGTTAACCTGACCTAAATTGCCAACAAATATGCACCAAAAATGCACCAACCTATTAATACATAATACAATTCTATTTAAACTAACACATGTTGGAAGGCTGTGACCTCTATGAAATCGGATACATTACACACTACTGCAAACTACGATACAAATATAAGTTGTAAAAAGAATGAAATAAATGACTTTAACAGATAAGAGTAGCTGTCTATTTACACTCTATCAAAGAATGTTGTGGGTGTTCTTTCACACGTGGACATTACTAAAGTTTACTATATAAATCATAGATGTAATGTGTATTACATTTATGACCAAACCGATGTGATAGTTGGGATATAAAAGAAGTGAAGGAATGTTATTATTTCTATAAAACAGTCAACACGTACGTTTGATTGGTATAAAATGATAAAATGTGATTGTTAATGATTCATGTTCATGGTTATAAACTCATTCCAGATCACAGGATTAAAATTGAGTAATTGCGCCAGACGCGCGTTTCGGCTACAATAGACTCACCAGGGACGATGGTATAGAAAAAAAGTTGAAAATGCCAAATAAGCTAACGGTCGAGAATGGTGACTATTGTCATTTGCATAACATATATCACGTTCATTCTGTTCAACGCAGACATCACTAGGTTTATGTAATTGCGAAAAAAGAAATGTAAATTTAATCTGATCCGCGGCCAGTTTCACAATGCTGTCTTAGGACTTAATTCTAAGGATGATCTAAAGACATATCTAAGTCCTAAGTTGGTTTCACAAAGTGGTCCTCAATTATGGACATCTTTTAAAGTTGGTCACACGAGAGGTGTCTTTTGATTGTCTTAGGATAGTCATAAGTTTTATTTGTAAATATAAATAACACTCATTTTATATATCAATTTTGCAAGTTATCCAATTATAAGGCTAATTATCTACTCTCCTTTTCCTGTTCATAACTAAATCTTTATAGGTTGACGAATAATTCAATGTATTGATATTAAGAATGCACAATTTTATTTCATTAACTTTATTATAACCGATACTGTGACAAATTACATTCAAACCACTAGTACAAGAAGAAAATGTATATTGGTGCATTATTAATAGACAGGATTTTCGTATCCCTGGAATATATTACATTAAGTTAGCCGTATTTGGCACTTTGGTGTCCTCAATGCTCTTCAACTTTGTTCTGGCCAGACCTTGACCCGACTAGAATTGGATATTATACCACATCATCTTTTTTTTTTTATAAAAATCATACAGAAAAACTATCCGGCAACGGACTGTATAATATACTATTGTATTGTATCTAATACTAAAATAACCTGTGTATCAACTAAATCTTGCGTTTAAACTATAAAGTAATGATGTCCCCGTATATTGATTTCTTATAACAAACGTCCCTTCGAAAACTTTATCATTTATAGTTTCTTTATAATTAATCCTTATGGAACAGATATTTCATAACTACGGAGCCCTGTTGGTCTCACACAGATTATAAAGTGTCTTTTAAAGTCCTGCGCTGAAGATGTATAAAGTCTAGCGCTGGAGATGTAAAGTCTAGCGCTGAAGATGTAAAGTCTAGCGCTGGAGATGTAAAGTCCAGCGCTGGAAATCTAAAGTCTAGCGCTGGAGATGTAAAGTCAAGCGCTGAAGATGTAAAGTCTAGCGCTGGGGATGTAAAGTCTAGCGCAGGAGATGTGTAAAATCTAGCGCTAGAGATATGCAAAGTCTACCGCTGGAGATGTAAAGTCAAGCGCTGAAGATGTATAAAGTCTAGCGCTGGAGATGTAAAGTCTAGCGCTGAAGATGTAAAATCTAGCGCTGGAGATGTAAAGTCCAGCGCTGGAAATCTAAAGTCTAGCGCTGGAGATGTAAAGTCAAGCGCTGAAGATGTAAAGTCTAGCGCTGGGGATGTAAAGTCTAGCGCAGGAGATGTGTAAAATCTAGCGCTAGAGATATGCAAAGTCTAGCGCTGGAGATGTAAAGTCAAGCGCTGGAGATGCAAAATCAAGCGCTGGAGATGTAAAGTCTAGCGCTCAAAATGTAAAATCAAGCGCTGGAGATGTAAAGTCTGGCGCTGAAGATGTAAAGTCAAGCGCTGGAGATGTAAAGTCAAGCGCTGGAGATGTTGAGTCTAGCGCTGGAGATGTAAAGTCCAGCGCTAAAGATCTAAAGTCCAGCACTGGAGATCTAAAGTCAAGCGCTGGAGATGTAAAATTAAGCGCTTGAGATGTAAAGTCTGACGCTGGATATGTAAAGTCAAGCGCTGGAAATGTAAAGTCTAGAGCTGAAGATGAAGAGTCAAGCGCTGGAGATGTAAAGTCAAACTGACCTAGTCGACACATGTTAGACAGACATGTACACCTTATGACAAATTCATACAGCAAATATTGACCTACAATACCTAGTTACTGCCGATGAAACTGACATAATCACAAAAACTTGATTGTGAGGTCAAGGTCAGTTGACATACATGTATGTCAGACTGATATGTTCATCTAACAATGAATTTCACACTCCAATTATTATTGGCCTACAATACCTTGTTACTGAGAAACTGACCTAATCATGATAACTTGACCCTGGTCACTGGACCATGACAATGAGGTCAAGGTCAGCCGATATGTGACCGACTGACAAGCTTATGCCTTAAGTTACATTGGCACCAAATTTGATGGTCCCAGGTCAAAAATTTCGTGAGATATATGCATTTAAACCAGAGGCTCTAGGGAGCCTGGTTAAAGAAGTAGTTAGTATGTTTTTCTTATAGGGTTCAATGTTAAACTATATTTGGCCATGGGATCCATGTTGGATTTGCAGTTGCCATAAAAATCATAAAATTGTCAAATTCAGGACCATCATTTGATCATTCCTTCATAAAGTAGATTCATTGTACCATACGGATGCTCAAAGAGAGCAGTTCACATGTTTTCCCTTATGGTTCTTTGTTAAACTGTCTCGGCCTGTGGCGACCATCTTGGTTCTCCAATCAGCACCGAATTCATTAAAATTATTACGGACTTTTATCTGATCACGTATCCATAAATAGGAATCGATACGTCAAAGTTTCTTTGTAAAAAAATGTTTGTACATTTGTTTTCCTATATGGTTCTATGTTAAATTTTATTTGACCATGGAAGCCCTCTTGGATTTACAGTCGACACCAAAATCATACAATTTATCAAGAACCTTCATTTGATCATTCATGCATATATTGGATTCATTTTGTAATATGGTTTCTAAACCAGAGGCTCTAAAGAGCATGTAATCGTTCACTTGGTTTAAAAGAAAAGGATATCTCAGTAGAAATAGTTTGCATTTTTTCCCATAGCGTTCAATGTTAAACTATGTTCAACAGTGGCGGTCATCTTGGACTTCCGATCGGCACTAAAATCATAAAATTTATGAAGGACCATTATCTGATCATTCATGCATAAACTGGAATCAAAATGTCACACAATGTCTCCTTAGACGGTTTTTGCATGCTTTTCCCATAGGGTTCTATGTTAATCTATGTTCGACTGTGGCGCCCATCTTGGATTTCCGACCGGCACCAAAATGATAAAATTTATGAAGGACAATTATTCGATCAGTCCTGACATATATTGGATTCAATATGTCAAAAGGTATTTGAAAAAGAGCAGTTTTTATGTTTTCCCATAGGGTTCTATGTTAAACTAATTCCTGCGGTGGCAGCCAGCTTGGATAACGGATTGGCACCAAATGAACAATCTTTAATGAGGTCTACCCAAGGAACATTTCTGCCAAGTTTGGTTGGAATTGGCCCAGTGGTTTCAGAAAAGATGTTTACGTACGACGACGATATACGACGGACGCAAAGTGATGACAAAAGTTCATATGGTCCTTCGGACCAGGTGAACTAAAAAGAGCAGTTTACATGTACTACCATATGGTTCAATATCAAATGTCCATCTGTGGCAGCCGTCTTGGATTTCTGATCGGCACCAAAATCATAAAATTTATTAAAGACTAATATCTGATCATTTATGCATAAACTTGAATCCATATGACAAACGGTTTCTTCGTAAAAGTTGTTTGCATTTTTCTCCATAGGGTTCTATATTAAACCATGTCCGGCTGTGGCAGCAATCTTGGTTTTCCGATCGGCACTATAAAAGTCATAAAACTTTTGAAAGACCATTATTTGATCATTCATGCACAAGGCCAAGACAAAATATGTGTTTCTATTACACTCAGGAAAAATAGTGTAGGTAGGCAGGTAGGCAAACTATTTTATTTTTCTGAAAAATTTTACTTATTTATAATACATGAATTAAGAAAGATATTCCTTTTAACAGTGCTTCTTGACAAAAAACTGCTATAAAATGTTTATGGCAGGGGATAAAAATTAGGGTAGGTAGGGAAATAGGAAACATTGGTATATTTTGTCTAGCCATGGCCTAAACTGGAATCAATATGTCAAACGATTTCTCCGTAGACATAATTTTTTGCATGCTTTTTCCATAGGGTTATATGTTAAACATGTTCGGCTGTGGTGGCCATCTTTCATTTCCAATCGGCACCAAAATTATAAAATCAATAAAGGGCCATCATTTAATCATTCATGCATAAATGTTATTCAATATGTCATAAGGTCTCTCAAAAAGAGCAGTTTTCATGTTTTCCAATAGGGTTCTATGTTACACTAAATCCTGTGATGGCTTGACTTTACATCTTCAGCGCTAGACTTTACATCTCCAGCGCTTGACTTTACATCTCCAACGATGGACTTTACATATCCAGCGCTGGACTTTACATTTCCAGCGCTGAACTTTACATCTCCAGCGCTTGACTTTACATCTTCAGCGCCAGACTTTACATCTCCAACTCTTGATTTTACATCTTCAGCGCTAGACTTTACATCTCCAGCTCTTGATTTTACATCTCCAGCGCTTGGCTTTACATCTCCAGCGCTAGATTTTACACATCTCCAGCGCTAGACTTTACATCTTCTGCGCTTGACTTTACATATCCAGCGCTAGACTTTAGATCTCCAGCGCTAGACTTTACATCTTCAGCGCTGGACTTTACATCTCCAGCGCTAGACTTTACATCTCTAGCGCTAGACTTTACATCTCCAGCGCTAGACTTTACACATCTTCAGCGCAGGACTTTAAAAGACACTTTATAATCTGTGTGAGACAAACAGGGCTCCGTACATAAAAATAAAAAGGTGGCATAAAATACCCTAAACGTAAGTGGTTATTGACAGCAATGTTCGTGCCGTTTTCAGACAAGATAAAGAGCCTCGGGCATAATTTTACACTAGATTTGTGGACAATACGTATCATATAAGTTTTACACGCAGTAGTTAACTATAAAATGATGCTCTACAGGTTCTCGAGATTTTGTCAATGTAGGTAAACTAGAAATACCGCTAGCGTTGTCCGTTCGTTTTCCTCTATTGACGCAATAAACTGAGAGCTACGTGTAGAACAAGAGCAGAAAGAATAGTATGTAAAAATAAATTTGCAATTACCGATCGGGTATCAGCCATATGTGGAACATATTATAGGGTGCTTAAACACTTTCAAAGTCAATGGGAGCCTTTGGAGTCATCCGAAAAACAAGAATGTGTCCATAGTACATGGATGCCCCATGCACACTATCATTTTCTATGTTCAGTGGACCTTGAAATGTTGGTCAAAACTCTAACCTGGCATTCAAATTAGAAAAATCATATCATAGGGAACATGTGAACTTACTTTTAAGTTGATTGGACTTCAACACTAAAAACTACCTCGACCAAAATTTTAACCCGAATCATGACAGACAGACGAACGGATGGACGGAAGAACGGGCACACAGATCTATTCCCATAATGACCATCTGCTATCGTATGGGGCATAAAAACAACCAAACGGTAGAGCTTTGTGCTGGTTTTGCAGAGATTGTACAATGTTGTATGTTTTTCGTCCAGTGACAAATACTTCATACATTTTCAGGACGAGGTTCACAAGTGGTGTGACAGTATGATATCGTAATTAATAAAGGAAAAAAAATCAAACTGGCATATTATTTGATTTTGTTGAAATCTAGAAGTGCATACTAGAAAAATCATCGTCCCTACCCCCTCCAAACACGTATACCTTACAATTACAAGCAATGATATCAGAAAATAATTAGTTTAAAAAAAATTGAAGCATCTTCAATGAACCAAGAATTGTGTAGGATACCTGGGGCGTGTTTAATGGCCTCATCTGTACATCTCTAGAATGTCTTTTAGAATCCATACCTCTTCTGGAGATAGTCTACCAAAAAATAATTTGCCGTTGAATATAAGCAGATTTTTGTTATTTTGGATGACATAAATGAAGTTTACGGTGATTTGTTAGAAAAGGAAGATACGTCCGGTAGACAGGACTGTAAAAAAAGTGTTCGTAACATTTTTCTGTGCGCTTTCCTGTAACTCAATTTTGGTAAACAAATCAGGCTACACCACCCCCCCCCCCCCCCACTTATTGACTTTTAAGAATAATAAACTGCACAGGAATTCGTCTATGTTTGTCTGGAATATGATACATAAGGACATCGTGTCTATCTAAATCTCAAACTGGTTTACTTTGGAATAAAGTTAAGATATCGAAAAGTTATCAGAATCATTTTCTCTTTTGGTCCTCGAAGAAAATCTTCTGGTCCGTACTATTATTACTATTGCAAAATTTCGATGGCCAAAACCTTCGGTTCAACCTCATTTCAAAAACTTGCATTGTATATGGATCTATATGCAAGTATACAACGTATACCAGACGTTTGTCAGACTATGTTATTTTGTATTTTGATAAATTCGTTGGTTGTTAACTGATTGATACTTCAGTCCTGGAGAACAAGATTCTTTTCAGTACTAGTTGTAATTATAGCTTTGAACATGCTTCCAGTAATTGCAAATACTATAATTTCGGTGCGTTGTGACTATTGTCTTAGTTGTGTTAGTCCGAGATTACTCTAGCTGGCGTCCAACGGCTGTTTTGCCAGACAAGCTGTTGGAAGTTAGAGTAATCTCGGACTATTTTTGTGTATGTATCTCGTACCGATCTTTTGAGTTAATCTAATTGCAACTGATTTTTGCAGGTTGTTCTTGGACTATACTGTTACACCACTGTCCCAGCTTCGGGAAAGGTTGAGGGCTCACAAACATGGTGTACTGTTACACCACTGTCCCTTTTTAGGGGGTCGGTTGCGATTCCGCTAAATGTTAAAACTCTCCACATTCTGTATGTATTTGTCCCAAGTAAGAATCGCCGTGGTTGTCGTTTGTTTCTATGTACGTTTGACATTTATTGTTCGTTAATTTTTGTACATTAATTATGCCGTTAGTTTAATCATTTGAATGGGTTTACAATTATGGGCCTTTTTAAGCTGACTATGCGGTATAGGCTTTGTTTATCGTTGAAGGCCATACGGTGACTTATAGCTGTTAATTTCTGTGTAATACTGTAAACCAACTAATTTTCGCGAGAGATTTTTTACGCGACTTTTGCGAGAAGAAAACAGAGGCGTAGCTGGGTCATTTTTGCGTGTACGCCCGAACCTTGGCGAGGGATATGAGGGGTGCCAACCGCTCAATGTTAAAGCACCTGCGGGTAGTGGGTTCGACAGGGACGAAGCCCCCGAAAGCTATCGAGAATGAGATACCATAATGATTCCTGTCAGTAAAAAATCATAAATAGCAACATACTTTGGAATCTAAATGGTTTGTTTGTTTTGGTTAAATTTTGTAATATGTTAACTTATTCATCGTGATAAACTGGAAGGTATCCTAATGGTCATTGGTTTTAGAGAAAACGTCCAAACCAATATTACATTTAGATAAGTTTAAATGGTGCCCTGAGTGAGCATACAATCCCCAAAAAGCACCTTTAATGACAGACGAAAACAAATATTTCTAAGAGGTGCAATATAAAAAAAAAATTCTGGAATACCTAGGATTTCTTCCCACAAAAAGTGAATCAATTTATCGTTCCTTTAAAGAGATTTAAAACAAAACCTAAAATTTTCTTTTAATATTTTATTCTTGATCTGGAATATTTCACGACAATTTATGAAGGTTTATAAATTGAGCATGTAAAACAATTAATTGCATAAAGAAGAGTCCGGCTATCCGACTGTCTTTCAGAAAAGAACAGAAAAATGAACGAAAAAAAAAATGCTTTCAAAATTTTAGCTTTAGACATAAGTAATAGAAAAAAGCTACATATGTAATAGAAAAAAGCTTCTTCGGCATTTTCTAAAAATTCGATGAAGGTTCGACAAGTAGTTAATGTAATTGAGAAATAACAAAATGTAAGCCCAAACTGCGACCACTTATTAATTGCAGAAAGAAATACATTTTGTCTATAAAATGTGGGAAAATTAAAGATATAATTGCATTATTATATTGCTCTGAATACTCTTTTGATCATAAACAGTTTCTGTCCAACTTTCGTAAAATTTCACGGAGAGTCATTCAAAAGACTTTATCCACATTCGGAACCTAAATGTTGACGCCGCTTTGTCTCGCTTTTGGGACATAAATCACTGGCTCGACAAAAATACAAACAACATATCGAATCTGAGCAGATAGTGAATTGCTTTAAATATAAGAAAAGTACGTAGAATTCATAGTAGATTCAGACTTTTACAAAAGATTCGAACAAATATATTAAATGATCTCTTTGAGTAAATTTAGTCCCTTTATATTCAAAATTACAATCCATTGAAAAAAAGAAGCACAAGGCTGATGTGCTTTTGACCAGTTTTTCTTATTCTATGTTGAATATTTGTTTTATTTTCAAAATTCAAGTGTACGCCCTGGCGTTTTGACGTAAACGTAGCTACGCGCATGGATATAACGCGAATTTAAATCGTCGCAAATAGGTTTAACTCAGATCCTTCCTTATTTACCTACATCAATTCAATTAGAAAATCGCAAAATTAAATCGTCGCGAAGTGGACTCGAAAGGGCTAAACGCGAAATAGAATATCCGCGAAAATAAGTTGGTTTACCGTTTTTATATTAACCCTGCCCTGTTTATTTATGTGCTTGTCCCAAGTCTGGAGCCTTAAGTCAAGTGGTTGTCGTTGGTTCATGTCTCGACTCATATTTGATATTTTGAAATTGTTTTGTGTATAATTAGGCCGTTAGTTTTTTCTTTTTACACTTTTCATGTCGAGCCTTTTATCGACGACTCTACATCATTACGCTTACATCTTCTTCATATTTGAACTCCGCGGATAGTTGCCACATTGGCAATCGTATCACATCTCTTAGTTATATATTAGTACCTGACTTTAAGCTCGTGTTTTTAAAAAAATGAATGAAATATTTGTCACTGGGCGTTAAAAATTAGCAGCAAACAATCTATCAATTTAAACATGTGTTAAGATGAAAATCATTTGATATTTATTCATTTTTTGGGGTGGAGGACAGGAGGATTTTATATAGGAATAAGGTTGCCTGGCAAGATATGAAAAATAGGCATGATTAGCGACATATTAAAATGAATAATAATGCCCTTTTCCTTTCCTAATCCTCCAACTATCAATTAAACTGACCTCCACGGAATAGCCCAGTAGTGTTGAAACTAGCGTTAAACACAAATCAATCAAAATCCCTTTCCTAAAATATCAAAAAGTCGTCCTTCAACTGTTATTGTCCGATTAGTTCTTATATTTGTCCAACTTATCGTTTTACAAGGATGTCCTAGTAAGGCTGCCATTCCATAAAAAACATCTGCATTCATATTTTTTTTAATGTCATTTAGACTAAACGACGCCATTTTTGCCTACACAGTTTTAACACTGGGTCAGCACCTCAGAAGGACAATTCATGTCATGTTTTATATTATTCCATTTAGTAGTTCTCTAAAAGAGTACATCTATATGTATTTCCCATAGGGTTCTATATTAAACTATGTCTCTCTATAGTTGACGTTTTGGATGATTGATCGACATCAAAGTAACAACTTTGGTTTCATTCCATTCAGTGGTTTTCTAAAAGAAGACAGGTGTATGTATTTTCAAATTGTCCTATGTTAAACGATGTTCTCCGCTGGCGGCCATCTTAGATGATGAATCGGCTTCAAAGTAACAACACTTGGTCAGCATATCATAAGACACACTCATGCCATGTTTGGTTTCATTCCATTCATTGGTTCTCTAAAAGACGACATTTTATGTTTTTAGTGTTTTATGTTAAACCCCGCTGGCGGCCATTTCGGATGAAGGATCGGCTACAAAGTAACAAAATTTAGTCAACACCTCATAAGGAACATTCATGTGTTTGGTTCCATTCCATTCAGTGGTTCTCTAAAAGAAGACATTTGTATGTATTATCAATAGCGAGGGTCCTATGTTAAACTACGTCCCCCGTTGGCTGCCATTTTGGATGATGGATCGGCTACAAAGTAACAACACTTAGTCAGCACCTAAGAAAAACATTAAGTTCTCATTCGACTTTGTCGGAAGGGGAAAAAACCATCCCCCCCCCCTTTTTTGAAGTTCAATGGTTGTTCCCTTATTAATTAGAATACTAATTGAAAATAAATGCTAAATCTTTCCTATAATTCAAATACTGAACTATCTTGTAGATCGCACAAATCAATAGTTTTTCTTATAGTCTATTATTGTTTTATAATTCATATCTGCTCGAACAAGTGTTTGTCAAAATGATGAAATTGTTTTTAACCTCATTAACCACTGCTTAAGTATTTATTACAAAAATCTACAAATTCATAGGCTTGTCTTAAGTTTGTTCCGCAACAAGCAGGTGATGGGCATAGTAAAAATCATGTGAACTGGTTTATCTAACCTCATTAACATGTCACTTTGATAGCTCGTGAGAAAAGATTCGTAAATGACCTCATTTTTCTACTCTCACATATGTATTATTTTTTTATTCAATTTTTCCCCTATAAAAATTTTATGCTATAACTAAGGGTACCATTATACTGACAACTGCAGAGTCTTTCTCCAAGGGCTATCAGTATACTTCCAGTTTTCAGTAAACATATAAGTTAGTAAGAATGAAATAAAAGAAAGGGAATTGTAGCAAGTCTACAAAGACGAAAGAAGAACAAATTGGTAAATTGTTAGTTATACAAGGGAAGTTAGTTTGAAAAATTATTTTCAAAGAAACTAAAACAACATAATATTATAGTTTATGTATATAAGCACATAGACGAACACACATTCTACATTAATAAATTATTCTAAATTGTATAATATAATATATAAATATACCATGATCATGTGCATGAATTTGTTTTTGTAATCGATTAAAAATTTATTGTAATATTGATATAATTCTTGAATTCTGTACAATCAACCAGTGATGGAGAAATTACAAGGTCGATGTCTCAAGTGAAGAAATGTATAATTTATGAGTTCAGAACATTCTGACAACCACCTCTGATACAGAAATTTAAAGAAATTCGGTTAATACTTACTGCAGATGGATAACATTTAAACGTCCTATATAATCTGAAATTTGTAATAAATCACAAATAAAGGGCAAAAGCACTAATAAATGAAGGCGCGAAGTTTCTCTCGCGTATTTTAACACAGTAATTACAAATAAGACAACACGTCACCTGAGAAATGAAAATGACTTTTTCAAGAATGCTACATTTTTCTAAGGAAACAAATGTGAGAGGGGGTATGTTTTTTGTTCATAAAATAATATTCTGATTTCCAAACTGTATCACTATCCCAGTAGCCAATATTTTGGAACTGGCATGGAAATACGGATTTTGTGTTTTTAAAGTTTGCTGTTCCAAAATTTTTGAAATAATTTAAAATTAAGAAATGTACGCATCTCCTCATTCAAAGCTCTGATTCCTTGCCCGACTTTGGCTTTCTTTTTGTCCGTTTTGGTTGATAGCTCTTTCAATAAGCTTTGGATTTTCATTTTTTATTTTGGCCGTGAGAATCACTGAAAAGATATTGATATATAGTTGACCTATTGCTTATAGTTTCTAAGAAACAGGCTTAACCAAAAAAAAAAAAAACAACTAAACATTGACCAATGAACCATGAAAATGAGGTCAAGGTCAGATGAACCATGCCAGGCAGATATATGTTCAGCTTACAATCTTTCTATTCAACAAATCTAGTTGACCAATTGCTTATAGTTTGAGAAAAACAGACTAAATCCAAAATCCTAACACTGAGCAATGAACTACATGCTAGACATCTAGTACACATTAAATCATTCCATACACCAAATAAAGTAGACCTTTTGCATACAGTAAAGGATATATAGAACAAAACGTAAAAACTAAACTATAACAAGCGATAAAATTCAATTTAACGGCAAATTCGGAGAAAATTAAATTATTAAATACTAAGAAAGGCGCAAGCCAGGGCCGACCGAGCAAGGGCTGTATAGTCAGTCAAGGTCGTTAAAAACGTCCATTTGTTGTGAACTTCTTTTTAAATAATAAGCACTAATAAGATGAAAAACACGAAAGGCGACACATACCTTTATGTGAAAAAAACAAACACGTTTTGATCCAAAATACGTGTTTACCACGATTACACATTTGCGCGGGAATTGGTTTCAAAATTAACATTTTAATGAAATTATTTAAATATTATACTCTAAATTTAACGCCAAGGTTCACAATTATTTTTATTTTAAATGAGTATGCCATCAACAAATTGTCAACACAGATCATCGTGATTTGCAAGACAAGTATGCTGCGATGTTTTGAAGTAGTGTGAACTAAATCTGTGGAAAAAAGATTTTGCGATGAAGTATTTTTCTATTAATATTACTATTATATATTTTTAAAAAATGACTCTTGCGATTGCAGAAAGCATAAGTGAAACAGTTAGCCCCACCCCCCCAAAGTTTATAGTCGTTGCCTTAGTATTCTGCAGATTTTAATAATAATTAATAATATTTATCATCTTCAGTTGATTAGAACATTCTTTTATATGTCGTTTAGTTGTTTTAATCATCTAATATTTGTGGACCTTTCTTTTGTTTCTTGTGTATTTTTTTCTCCTCCCCCTGGTGGTATTAATATTTTACCTTTCGTCATGCAATTCGTTTGTCTTACGAAAAATCAAGTTTTACACGTGTCATTACATGCAGTGTATTATTCCTTTTAAAATAGGCAAACACGAAGATAAAACACCATCGAAATTCCATGACACTTCGATTAAGATTTCATAAATATGTCAAAATAAAGGATCCCCTAAAATGAGTCTAACGTATGATTCGTCAAGCGAACGTACCTTTCATCAAATTGTAAGAAAGTACAAAATGTAGTATAACTATCGGCAATCATACCACATCTTATCGTTTTTTATTTTTTTTTAAACGTATATTTATATTTCAATATGTGCTTATACCGAAGCATATTAGCGACGAATATTTTTTTTCTTCTTCCTATGTTTGCGTTATTACCTTTGGTCGTTTTAATTATTTTTACATTTGTCTTTTCAGAACCTTTTATAGTCCACTATGCGGTATGGGCTTTGCTCATTTTTGTAGGCCAAACGGTGACCTATATATAGCTTTTACTTTCTGTGTCAATTGGTCTCTTGTGAAAACTTTTCTCATTGGCAATCATACATGTACCACATATTATGTTTTTATATCATAACGCTCAACGCAAACGTTGCGTTATAACGTGAAAAATCAAATTACTAAAGTACTAAACATCGGATGACCACAAATTCTCGTTGATGGTCACAAGCACAAAAGTTTTGTCTCAGAAAAAAGTGAGGTTAAGGTACATATATATATATATGTTCATCCTACATTGACTCTTAAAATTCAAGAGTCTATCTAAAAATGAGAGTACTTTTTCTAAAAATGAGGGTACTTTTTATATGGCCTTCCAAATACCGTTTCGATCCCTAACATCACTGAAGAGACATTTATTGTCGAAATCCGGATCTGGTGTACTAAAAAAATATTGACACCGTATGTTTGTGGCATAACATCGTGGCCACAAGTTAAATTTTGTTTCTGTTTTGTATTAAATTTATATTAAGATCCATTTTGTTACATCTTGTGATCAATTTTATTTGGCAATCGCCAATGGCAGTCAGCAGGGTTAAAGAACATCAGTTGTTCGACCTGTTAGTCAAATGCGTTTTGTTTAAATATACTTTTTTCACTTTTTTGGTCTTTTGGAAAATGTTGTTTGTGCTGTTTTTAGACCCTTCTACAAAGAAATTTGTTTTACATGCACACGTATAAAAATTGCGGTTTTTATCCAACGCAATCATAGGTTTGAACGTAGTTTTCAATTTAGACTCGTTTATATTTTTTCGTTTGGACTTGTATCATATTTTCCTTCCGGTTTATATGATCCGTTCATCCTACATTGACTCTTAAAATTCAAGAGTCTATCTAAAAATGAGAGTACTTTTTTCTAAAAATGAGGGTACTTTTTATATGGCCTTCCAAATACCGTTTCGATCCCTAACATCACCGAAGAGACATTTATTGTCGAAATCCGGATCTGGTGTACTAAAAAAATATTGACACCGTATGTTTGTGGCATAACATCGTGGCCACAAGTTAAATTTTGTTTCTGTTTTGTATTAAATTTATATTAAGATCCATTTTGTTACATCTTGTGATCAATTTTATTTGGCAATCGCCAATGGCAGTCAGCAGGGTTAAAGAACATCAGTTGTTCGACCTGTTAGTCAAATGCATTTTGTTTAAATATACTTTTTTCACTTTTTTGGTCTTTTGGAAAATGTTGTTTGTGCTGTTTTTAGACCCTTCTACAACGAAATTTGTTTTACATGCACACGTATAAAAATTGCGGTTTTTATCCAACGCAATCATAGGTTTGAACGTAGTTAATTTAGACTCGTTTATATATATATTTAGCGGCAATAAGTGAAATTAGCCATTAAGCTTAAATCGTAGGCAATAAGCTAACGCCTAGGCAGTAAGTCAATGATTTTAGGCATTATTCTTAAATCCTAGGATTCTAGCTTAAATCCTGAAAAATGTGTGAAGGCATTAAGCTTCATGCCCGAAATGTAAATGCGAGTAAATAAAAGACATTTATTCATTTAAATTGAAATACATTTTTTACATAACAACATTATGATAACTGTGGCCTGTTTATCGACACTGTCCTGAGATCAGTCCTATAAGATATTCTTAGGACAGAAAATATGATAATTTTTTATAGTTAGTATCGACTTACGACATTTCTCAGCATGCTGCACATAGAAGCTATATAAGGATTATATTAGCTGGGATGTCATAAGTATTGGCGTAAAAGAAAATAGCAAATGAAAAAAATGAAATATTGTATCAAATTTAACCAAAAACTTTAATTCATAAACCGATTAAATATTAGAAAATGATTATTAGTTTTAAATGAAAGGTTATAAAAAAATTTATATAATAATTGTAGATCAAAACTCTTTAAAACAAAATATAAGTAAAAAAATATTGTAGAATTGAACAAAATAATTGTAAATAGTTAAAATTAAATATACATCATAAAATCATTTTATGCTTTGAGGGACCTGAATTCGAAGCGTCACGGTTTTATACTTGTAAGTTCATAAGAAAATCTCGTGCATCTTTCATATAAATACTGAATACTTCAACTATTTTATTTTATTACTGCAAATAACATACATTTGAAAATGAGCAGAAGAAAAAAAATCGAATTTCACCGATTTTAACGATGCAAAAGTACAGGGCCCAGTGTCATCCTACATATAAAAAAAGAAGATGTGGCATGATTGCCAATATGCCAAATCTCCACAAGAGTCCAGAAATGAATTCACTAATAAAATATGTTATTTATATTAAAATGCATCAAATTATAGTTTAGAAATATAAAAACTTGATAGAAATGAGTGTTAAAAAATCATTTTGCTATCACAAATTGTGGAACTATTAACAAAGACAATTTAATTATCCAATAAAAAAAATGGAAAATGGTGTGATAAAAAAAAATTATATCTTAATCTGGTCTACTTTTGACCAATTCAAACCAGACTAATGAGTTTAGTCTTAGTTGCATGATTTTTTTATTTGTTGTTAGTGGCTTTGAACTAGCTGTCAGATAACTGCGAGTACTCTCAGATCTGTTCATTGTGTCTTTTTGTGTCGGGATGTACAAGTACCGGGCCACGTCCACTTGTATTTTTTGTCGATCTGATGAGTTAAGCTTTTTTCAACTGATTTTTATAGTTCGTTCTTATGTTGTACTGTTATACCACTGTCCCAGGTTAGGGGAGGGTTGGGATCCCGCTAACATGTTTAACCCCGCCACATTATTTATGTATGTGCCTGTCCCAAGTCAGGAGCCTGTAATTCAGTGGTTGTCGTTTGTTTATGTGTTACATATTTGTTTTTCGTTCATTTTTTTTACATAAATTAGGCCGTTAGTTTGAATTGTTTTACATTGTCTTATCGGGGCCTTTTATAGCTGACTATGCGGTATGGGCTTTGCTCATTGTTGAAGACCGTACGGTGACCTATAGTTGTTAATGTCTGTGTCATTTTGGTCTTTTGTGGATAGTTGTCTCATTGGCAATCATACCACATCTTATTTTTTATATTATAATGAAGTGTACAAATTTTCAAATAAATATTATTATTATTCTATACGAATCTTCCCCCTTTTTCAATTGGACACAATTACTTTTTTTTAAGTCTTTTTGATACTTAGTAATACCACACAAACATGAAACAAGTATGAGTTAATTCTGTTTTTCAACTGCTAAAATGACTAAATAAACTTACTAAATTTGAAGATCTGTCAAATTAATGTATATTTATAAATGTAGAATTAGAAATATAATTAAAAAACGACTCTATATTAAGAATAAATCACCCAATATGCATACATTCCAGAGTTTACTTTTTGCCTAAAATTATGTTCGGCAATAGGATGAATAATCATCTTCAGATTTCAGGCAATAAGCTTAATGCCTGAAAATTTCAGGCAATAACTTAATGCCTAGGCGTTAGCTTATTACCTAGGATTTAAGCTTAATGCCAAACTTTACTTATTGCCGCTAACATATAGATAGTCACTTTTACTTTACGTTCATACTTCCACGAGGTGCTTCGATAATGGTACATTAAAATATTCTGATCCCCAATTTGATGAAAAAATAATATTCAGAAGAGGACAAAAGAAAAATTCTGAATCCAAATTTTCTCCATGCCTTATAGTGTTAAATTTTGATTCAGATAAGTTGATTAATAGCGATGAAAAACTTAATAAAATTGTTAGCGCTTCGACAAAACAACCACATCCCACTTTCAAAGTTAAATAGCTGCTGCCTTAAAGACAACGTTTGGACTGGTTATCATATACGTAGCTCAATTATGGGTCCTAAATCAACAACCGTTTTTAAATAGTAAATAAAAGGAAAAGGATTTTATTCTTGTATTAAGGGATATTATTGTTCTGTATTTGCATTTTGTTATTTGAGCATTTTTAAGTTATCGTACGACAATCGACTTTGAGCAAACTAAAAGAACAGGTACATCCAGTCATAATGGGGCCTGTAAAGAGAAGCCACACTGTCAGCTGCATGATGGATTTTTCCATTTTTTGGCCTTACACCAATGTTGCTCTCGAAAAACCAGTAGAATGAAAAACGCTAAATTTTTAGTAAAGAATTCACCTATGGAACGATGAAAACTGAAATTTTGAAAGTCAAGAAAAATAAGAACCGAAACAATTGAAGAGGTGTTCGGCAAAAGTGAAGTCAAAACAAATCAAAATCCATCGATAAGGGCTACTTTGTCCGAGGGATTTGAATCCTAAGTTTCTTCGTAATTTGTACAACCTATTTTAAATTATCGATTTTTTGTTGCCAGTTACAAATATTTCATGAATGTTCTGGAACAAATTAGCAATAAATACAACAGGGAGAAAGTGTGCATAATGAAGACATAACCTTTCAATTATAGTTTAATTGAGGTCTGGAGCTGGCGTATGGCAGTAACTGTTAATTTAATATATAGTAGTCCTTTGTTAATTTATTATCATTGTCATTTTGATTAGTTTCTTTTGTTTCCTATTCTGACATAGGACTTGTATTTCCTTTTCAAGTGCGTTTTACTGTTCGTATTACGGTGTATTTCAGAGGTCATTTACGCCTGTCCCAATTCATGATCCTCCGTCCTTTTAAGTCTTGTATGATTTTAATTTTAGTTCATTGTTATATTTCGGAGTTTAGTATGACGTCTATAATCACAGAACCAGTACACTTTTTTTGTCTAAGGGCCAGCTGAAGCACGCCTAGCGCAACGTTCATTGCGACGCTATACATTTATTAAGTATTACTTCCGTATCATTTCTTGGCACTGAAATAAATCATAAACGGCAATATATTATCGTCATGCAATCGATAAAAAAGAAAACAAAACGTTTAAAGTTGCATGCGACCGAAGCGCTTTTTCTGGATCTACCTTCATCAGGAACGTCAAAAAGGCGAATAATACTATTTGGTTAACTGCGAGTTGGTCAGTTTTCACTGTTACTTCTAAAGGTTGGGCACTGGGAACACCCAAATAGCTCTGAATTATTTATCTCAAACGCTAACCTTATATAAGAGATTTAAATCAACTTATTTTATTCCGGTTTAAATAGGTTTAACTATATTTTTTTTTGATAGATGCACAACCTTAAAATTTCAGGATACTGTTATCTTGTGTGATGTTTAATATGTTTTATAAAATAAAACGACTTCTTCTTTTCATTATTTATGTTGTAATTAAGTCTCCCAAACAAAGTTTGGAGACTTATTGTTTTTGCTCAGTTCTTATTATTTTTATTATTATTCTTCTTCTTCTTCCTCTTCTTCCTCTTCCGCCACTTTAAAAAATGAACTTGTCCGCAGCGTTTCTCCAAAACCGCTTGTCAGATTGACTTAGAATTTCATAAAATGGTAGACTAATATGTCTAGGTGAGCCATCAATCTTTCGTTTGTGCATTGGGGTCTATTAGGGGGTAGACAGGAGGAAGGGGTTTACTATAGAACCCTATGGGATTTTATTTTCTAAAATTTTCAAATGAATATAACTTGAAAACTGTAAGTGATAGATACACGCAGTCTTCAGAATTGATTATAGGACAATAAAACAAATCACATGAAATATAGGGGGAGTCCCCGGGAGTTCATCCCCACCCCCTTCAATTTGAGAATATGCTTATATTTTGTAAACGGTCCAGATCCCGTCAGACCCCGTCTTATTTGAAAACTTGTAAACGGTCAATATCCCCACCCCTAAACCATATATATTCTTGTAGGGGACAATAAAACAAATGAAATGAAATGTAGGTAAATTCCCTGGGGGTCACCACCACCCCCTCCTGTTTGAATACTTGTAAAATGTTAGAGATCCCTACTCGTAAGCCATATATATTCTTGTATGGGACAAAAAATCATCAAATGGACATGAGACCATATGAATGGCGAGTTATGGGAGCTTTGTTTGGGAGACTTCGTAACAGCATCCTGTTTATAATTACTTCTTGTTAAAAATAATTTGATACATTTCGTGCTATTTATTTATAACTAAGAATGATTGTTATCAGAACCGTGTTTACATCAGTGTATACAGATACCCCTCTTTTCGCCCCTTTCTATTTTTAATATTTTAATAAAAAATTTAAAAAAAATCAAACTTTCAAAAAGTGAAATAATCAAAATTACACGTAAGGTTTAGTATTTTAAAAGTTTGATAAAATTCCTAAATTATCAAATTTATAAACGATATTTAAAATTTAAATATTTTAATAATTTTGATATTTTTAAAACTTTGATCAAAATTCCAAAAATCTAAAATTTCAAAACTTTTTAAAACTTTGAATTAATAAGTGTTACACGGACCGAAATAGTCAGATATCTTTTGTTGATCTTTTTTTTTTTAAATAATTCTCGATTTGTGTTCTAATACTTATTTAAATTAAGGGATTTGTCCATATACATAAATCCTTTCCCGCTTTTCACGTGCACTCTAGTAAAAGTACAGCGTAATCGAGAATGTAATGATTGGCATGAATACTAAACAGATGAGGCTGTTACGTACGATGGCCGAAGTAAGCCGACAAAAATACTATTTAAACTTTATATAGTACTGTACAGAAAGTTTGTACATAGTACTTTCTTGTTGTTTTACTTCCTGGTTAAAAGATAGTACTCTGTACAGAAAGTTGGTACATAGTACTATCTTGTCGTTTTACTTCCTGGTTAAAAGATAGTACTCTGTACAGAAAGTTTGTACATAGTACTATCTTGTTGTTTTACTTCCGGGTAAAAAGATAGTACTCTGTACAGACAAGTTTGTACAGTGTACTATCTTTTGTTATAATAAAACACCCATGCAACCACGCATCCCATATTGCAGATAGGACCCGACACAAATATCAATTTCGTGTTTCGGTAGTTAAGCTTGGGATGGTCATTTTAAGATGCATTATTTGAATATAATCAAACATGAAAATTATTCATGTTTATATTGATATATTTATATTTTAATTCTTCTTCAATATATCTAGTTGTTATGACAGATCTACCATCATCAGGGGTCCAACTGTCAATTTTATGTTACATTCTTTAACTTTGATCTACTAAGCATATCTCCAATACTTTTATGTTTGCTATACGCAACTATTGGTGCTGTATTGAATATTTGTACACAGTCTTCGTCGAACTGTAATAAATGCCAGTGTTTCATTTTACGTTTCTTTATTTTACATACATATGGATTATATTTAGTTATTATGACTTTAACCCCAGGACATCTCAGACGAGGAGGATAATGGAGATATTACATTTCGTCGTCCTCTCACGATTAATCCATTCTCCTTAACAAACCAGATTTCAAAATACTGAAAACCATACATGTTCTAATGTCCTATTTGTAACAGGTATCTTGAACAACATACTATCAAAAACAAGTGCTGCAAACAAATGAAAACATACCACCACAAACACAAGAAGATGACACCAATGAAGACGATAACAATTTAGCACACTCAGTAATGAATTACAGCCTTCACTGTATAGTCTTGGCTCACACTGAACAGCAAGGCACAAAGGGCCTTAAAAAGACTAGTGTAAAATCATTCAAATAGGAAAGCCAACGGTCTAATCTATAAAAACAAATGAAAACACTTATGAAGCACATCAAAAAACGACTGATACGGTGCTTTTTGTCCGCAATTCGCTTTTTGTCCGCTTTTGCTTTTTGTCCGATAATTTTGCTTTTTGTCCGAAACTTTTGCTTTTTGTCCGTTGCTTTTTATCCGTTTTGCTTTTTGTCCGATTATTTTGCTTTTTGTCCGAAACTTTTGCTTTTTGTCCCTTGCTTTTTGTCCGTTTTGCCTTTTGTCCGATTATTTTGCTTTTTGTCCGCAATTCGCTTTTTGTCCGCTTTTGCTTTTTGTCCGATAATTTTGCTTTTTGTCCGAAACTTTTGCTTTTTGTCCGTTGCTTTTTGTCCGTTTTGCTTTTTGTCCGATTATTTTGCTTTTTGTCCGAAACTTTTGCTTTTTGTCCGTTGCTTTTTGTCCGTTTTGCCTTTTGTCCGATTATTTTGCTTTTTGTCCGAAACTTTTGCTTTTTGTCCGTTGCTTTTTGTCCGTTTTGCTTTTTGTCCGATAATTTTGCTTTATGTCCGATATACAAAATGATATAAAATGTGTATATTTTTGGCAGGTTTCATTTTGAACTTCAAAATACCATGTCCTTTTAGGAGTTAAATACAGACCATACTCACATTATAAATGATTTGTACATGAAATTACATGTCTTTTACAATATATCGCATTACCTCTAAAATGGCTCGAAGCACTAATATCCTAGACCCGTAGGTGTTGGTCAACAGAGGGCAAGGGGAATACTCTTGTATATCCCTAAGTCTAAAAAACAACTATTGAAAGCTGGCTAAACTAAGACATACTCTAGGTAGGCCATTATACCAGAAGAAGAGGTAGTCAAACCCTTATAAATGGCTTATAGCACTTATGTCCTGGATCTACACGAGTTTATCAGCAACGAATTAAAAGGGGCATGAGTTTCGCCGGTATATCACGAAGTAAAAATAAACCTCATTATTGCCAGCTCTTCAAACTAAGAGATTCTCCACGTTGGCCATTATACCAGAGGTATAGGTAGGCAGTGCCTCTTAAATGGTCCATGGGCCATGGCACTTATGTCCTCGACCCGTACGAGTTGGTCAGAAGAGGGTAAGGGGAATACTCTAGTATATCACACAGTCCACCAAAAACAGTGACGGCTGCCCAAACTAAGACATTTTTAGGTGCGCCCTTATACTAGATGTTGGAGTAGTCATTCTCTTAAAAATGGCTCATAGCACTTATGCTATAGACCCGAACGAGTTTGTCAACAATGAGTTAAAAGGGGGGTGAATTAGCCCGGTATATAACGAAGTTGAAATAAACTGTTGCCCGCTGGCTAAACTAAGAAATTATCCACGCGGGCCATAATATGAGAGGTAGAGGAAGGGATTGCCTCTATAAAATGACCATGAGCACGTATGACCTAGACCCGTACGAGTTAGTCAGCAAAGTGTAAGGTTGGTACCCTAGTATATAATAAAGTCGAACTAAACTATTGCTGGATGGCTAAGAGATTCTCCGCGTGGGCCATGATACCAGAGGTAGAGGTTGTCATTGCCTCTAAAATGACCTAAATCACTTATTCCCTAGAGAAGTACGCGGTATCATCAAAGGGTTTAAAAGGGAGTTGGAACCTCTGTTTACAAAGAAGTCGAAATAAATTATTGCCGGCTTGCTTAAGTACGAGATTCTCCAAGTTGGCCATTAATCCTAGGTCAAATGTGTGCATTGCCTTTTAAATGGGTGATAAAACTAACGCCCTAGACCTGTACGAGTTTGTCAGCAAAAGGTTAAAGGGGGGATGCGATGCCTCTTTTTACAACGAAAATATAAATTAAGCCGACTGGCCTAACTAAGAGATTCTATACGCGGGGTATTATATCAGAGGATGAGGTAGGCATTACCTCTAACATAGCCATAACACGTATGTCCCAGACCCGTGTAAGTTAATCAGCAAAGGGTAAGGGGTACCTAAGTATATCACAAAGTCGAAATAAACTATTGCTGGCTGGCTAAACGAAGAGATTCTCCACATGGGCCATGATACCAGAGGTAGAAGTGGCCATAGCCTCAAAAATGGCCAATTATGCCGTAGACCCGTACCAGTGCTTCAGCAAAGTGTTAAAAGGGGGAGGTGGTATCTATGTTTACAACGAAGTCGAAATGAATTATTGCCGGCTGGCCAAACAAAGAAATTCTCCACATAGGCCATTATAACAAAGGTAGTGGTGGACATTGCATCTAAAATGGCCCATACTTCTTATTCAATTGATCTGTACGAGTTTGTCAGCAAAGGGTAAGGAGGGTACCCTGGTACATAACAAAGTCGAAATAAACTATTGCCGGATGGCCAAAAATAAAAGATGATCCACGTTTATCATGATACCAGAGGTAGAGGTGGGCCTTGCCTTTAAAATGGTTTATAGCACTTATGCCAGCAAAAGGAAAGGATGGTATTCTAGTATATCGCAAAGTCGTTATGAAATATTGCCGGCTGTTCAAACTACGAGATTCACCACATGGGCCATGCTACCAGAGGTATAGGTGGTCATTGCCTTTAAAATAGCCTATAGCACTTATATGGCATATACCCGTACGAGTTTGTCAGTAAAGAGCTAAAATGAGGAGGTGGTACCTCTGTTCACATTAAAGTCAAAATAACTGTAGCCGGTAGGCCAAACTCCGGGATTCTCTACGTGGATCATTATACCAGAGGTAGAGGTTTATTTCGACTTCGTTGTAAACAAAGGTAACACTTTTTATTTTTAACCCCTTGCAGGCAAAATCGTACAGGTCTTTGGAATTAGTGTTATATGCCATTTTAAAGGCAATTACCATATCTATCTCTGGTAAAATGGCCTACGTGGAGAACCTCTTAGTTTGGCCAGCCGGCAATACTCTATTTCGACTTTGTTGTAAACAGAGGTACCATCTCCCCCTTTTGATTCATTATTGTCAAACTCGTACGGGTCTAGGGCATAAGTGCTATAAGAAATTTGTATGGCAATGCCCTTCTCTATCTCTGGTAAAATGGCCTACGTGGAGAATCTTTTAGTTTGGCCAGCCGGCAATTATTAAAGTGTATTTCGACTTCGTTGCAAACAGAGGTACCACCTTACCCTTTTAATTCATTGTTGTCAAACTCGTACGGGTCTTGGGCCTAAGTGATCTGTGCCTTTTTTAAGGCAATGCCTACTTCTACCTCTGGCATCATACCCCACGTGGAGAATCTCTTGGCCAGCCGGCAATTGTTTATTTCGACTTTTTTATATACCAAGGTACTTCCCTTACCCTTTGCTGACTTACTCGCTGGCTTATCCCTTATTGCCAGGTCTTTCTGACAACCAATTACAAACAAATTGGGGGTTATCTAATGAGGCTTTTCCCAGGATGCAATTGCTCGTAGACTGTATACAGTTGACCAAATAATCCACAAATTCCGCAAAAGGATCTTTCAATTATAGACCATGTCCATTTAGACATTAAGCAACAAATGCCCAGCATGACCGATGCATT
Source organism: Mytilus galloprovincialis (assembly GCA_037788925.1). Lineage (NCBI taxonomy): Eukaryota > Metazoa > Mollusca > Bivalvia > Mytilida > Mytilidae > Mytilus > Mytilus galloprovincialis. The sequence goes on along the minus strand of CM075332.1, from coordinate 44,619,574 downwards.
TGTCTTTAACATCTCCAATATTGATTCCGCGTGGCCTTCCAATTGACATGAGTGTCCATTGGTGTTCATTGTTAAACCTTTGGAGCTATATCAGTTTGTGTGGAAATTAAGAGCACGATGGCCTTCCCTTGGTGATAACAACATGACCAACAACCATATCGTGTGTTACCAAAAGCCGTCAGCGATAGTCACACCGACAATTTGCTACCTTCGTGGACAAAAGCCTGGCTTTTCGCTGGATCCTAATTAACATCTAGTGTTGTCACTACCATTTGCTGTAGAGATTTAGTTGCACAACATAACAGAAACATTCTTTGTAAATACTCTATGTTGATATTTTGACATTTGGATGGTTCATATACCAATTGTAGCCGAAAAATGATAATGAAACATTTCTGTTTAATATCGATCTATTGTTGGAATTGTAAATTTTCATATTCAATTTTTGTTTGTTTAAAGATGACCATTTTAAATTAAGATTTTATTTTGTTAAAAAGCAAGTGTTAGACTTGTGCTTTTATTGCCACTCAGTTCATATAACCTGTCATTTTAGTCGAGCCTGTAACTTTTGTTGCAAAAAGCCCGACATATGAATAGTGATCCGGCGGCGGCGGCGGCTGCGGCGGCTGCGGCGTAAGTTAACTTCTGAAAAGCTTAATATTTTAGAAGGTGGAAGAATTGGATGCTTCATACTTTGTATATAGATGCCTCATGTTACGAAGTTTCTGTCAGTCACATGTCCAATGTCCTTGACCTCATTTTCATGGTTCAGTGATCACTTGAAAAAAAAGTTCAGAATTTTTGTAATGTTGAATTCTCTCTTATTATAAGTAATAGGATAACTATATTTGGTATGTGCGTACCTTGCAAGGTACTCATGCCCGTCAGACAGTTTTCACTTGACCTCGACTTCATTTCGTGGATCAGTGAACAAAGGTTAGAATAAGTTTTGGTGGTCAAGTCCACATCTCAGATACTATAAGCAACAGGGCTAGTATATTCGGTGTATGGAAGGACTGTAAGGTGTACATGTCCAACTGGCAGGTGTCATCTGACCTTGACCTCATTTTCACGGTTCAGTGGTTATAGTGAAATTTTTCTGTCTTGGTATGTTTTTCTCATACTTTATGCAATGAGTCTACAATATTTGTTGTATGGAATGATTGTAAGGTGTACATGTCTAGCGGGAAGATATCATCTGACCTTGATCTCATTTTCATGGTTCAGTGGTCAAAGTTCAGTTTTTGAGTTTTGGTCTTTTTATCTAATATTATATACCAAAGGTCACTATATTGGTGCATGAAAATATCTTATGATCTATATATAAGTCTCCCAGGTTTTATTTGACCATGACCTCAATTTCACGGTTCATTGCACAGTGTTAAGTTTTTGTGTTTTGGTCTGTTTTTTCTTAAACTATAAGTAATAGGTCAAGTATATTTGTTGTATCGAAGAATTGTTAGCTGTTCATGTCTGCCTGGTATGGTTCGTCTGACCTTTACCTCATTTTCATAATTCATTTGGTCTTTGTTTAGCTATCTTGGTTAATGTTAAGTTTATGTGGCAGTTGTAATAAATCTTTATACTTAGGGCTATCAACATAATATTAATGATGAGTAAAGTAGGCGAGACATTTCAGTGTGTGCACTCTTGTTTAAATGTGCTTATTTATCCGATTCCTGGACTGCATTCCAGTGGCTTTCATTCGTTTACTTTTGTGTAAATTTTATACAGATCAGTATTTTTTCAAATGTTTTACCAATATTTTAGCTGCATGTAACATCTTGAACACTCAGAACAGCAAAACAAAATTTAGATTTCAGAAATAAATAGCCTTTAGTCATCGACGAATAGCCGATGATTTCAAGAGTTGTTTCCGTTAAAGGATGATTCCTTTTTTTTTGTGCAATACTTGCTCTTTCGGAGGCTCGAGGGTAATTTCAGCAAAAATTTTATCATTTTTGTTTTCATTACAAATTTTATTTATTACACTTAGTCTATTAGTTATAACTTTATGAATTGGCTCAAAAATCAACCCAAAAAATCGAATGATTTTGGCCTCAGATTTATTTTTCAAATGTTATATCACTGTAAAAGCTCCAAATTGTCTCCCTTTAGTGCAATAATGACATTTTGTTTTGGCATTAGAATTAAAATGTCTTTTTCAACTCATCGGTGACCTATAGATATTTTTCAAATATGCTTTACGTAAACTAAACAGTTGTAAAATTAAATCGATTTCTGTAATTTAGTTCTTTTTTTATTTCGATATATATATCTCTCTATTTCTCCTATTAGTTCAACTTAAAAAAAGTACCTTAACAAAAATGGTTGCTTCTTTCGAGGGCAGATTGTGAGCTTAAGTGAACGATAACCCCATGTTTTTATTTGATTTTTCTATTTAGTATATGATAAAAGTTCATCTATAGAAAAACAAGCAAAATCCTACATGTATATTTAAAAAATAATGGATTAATACCCTCCAGTCCCCTTAACGACAAAAAAAATAAATAGAACATTACGTTTAAGTATCACCTACAGTATTTTACAACCTCCATTGGTGATACATTATATGTATTTCTGCTGTTGTTTTATATAAGTTATTGTCCTGAATAAACATCTTTATGCGTTTTTGCGTTTCAGTTTTTATTGTGAAATTTCTTCAATCAGCCAAGACAAACTTTAAATTTCGCCTTAACGATATTTTCGCGAGAAATCCATGTATTATTATCGAATTACTACATTTAATCATTGTCTAGTGCCCTAAAATGAGATTTTCCGAGACGCTGGGTTTGAAATGGGATACCCTATTTAATTTAAACAATATTTGCAATCTTTTCAAAAAGATGCAGATGGGAATTTTCGTTCCTTATGAAAGTGTTCGCAAGGAGTTAAATTATAAACTCCTTATAGGATTATCAAAAAGCAACTATTAAGGACCCCCTTGGAATAAAGATCTTCCAAGACAACGTGTTCGAGAGTTTGAGTTTAATACATGACTTTTTAAAACTTAATGGACGGAGCAGGATTATCTTACTCTTCCAGTTAACCATACATCATCACAGTTGCATTGGTTCTTGTTGCTCAGATTTTAAATTTCAATGATTTCGTCCGATACCACAATTGTCGTCCCTTGATTTTCGTTATTAGTCCCTAGTGATAACAGTGGGTTACTTGCCAATAATTTTTATACCCCTTCCAAATTTATTTCTCCATGTTTAATGCCTCACATTGTAAGTATGGGGGGGGGGGGGGGGGGGGGGTGAAATGTAAAAAAATTTGGGTCCAGAATTTTACAGGAAAGTAGTGATTTGGTCCAGCTGAAAAAGGTTAAAAATTAGCACTTCGGAAGCTGTCAAAAGATTTCAAGACACCCTAAACACAAAATTGTCCATATTTTGAGTTAGACGCGATGAAGTTTTCTATAATTTTGATATAATTTGTCCCAAAATTAGTACAACACACTGTAAAAGTTTCATTGAGAAAGCGCAGGTGGGATTTTTTTAATTTTCATTTATGTTCTAAAAGAAATGCACTACGAATTAATTGTGTTCTCGGACCATTTGTTTTGTGGACTGTTGTGTATCTTGTTGTTTTTCATTCAGCTGCGGCTTTGTTGGTTTGTTTCAACCCTTTTTAGTGTGATTATCCTTTGGTACACTTTGCCTCTCTCTTATATATGATATCGCAATAATTATATATATGTAAGCGTTCATATACATTTATATGGATACAATATTGAATTAAAATAGATATAATAATTAGATGAGTGAAAAAAAGAAAATGAAGTAATAATTGTACGTGTGAGGAGTTGGCATTCTTATGAAAAAGAAGATGTGGTATTATTGCAAATGAGACAACTATCCACAAAAGACCAAAATGACACAGACATTAACAGCATTTGGTCACCGTACGGCCTTCAACAATGAGGAAAGCCCATACAGCATAGTCAGTTATAAATGGCCCCGATAAGACAATGTAAAACAATTCAAACGAGAAAACTAACGGCCTTATTAATGTCAAAAAAATAAATGAAAAAACAAATATGTAACACATAAACAAACGACAACCACTGAATATACAGGCTCCTGACTTGGTACAGGCACATACATAAATAATGTGGCGAGGTTAAAGTCTTTTACACTAGAAATATTTTAGATCTTGTTATATAGACTAATTCTTATTCATTCTGGTCGTAAGTTAGTCTGTCATCCTCAAACGTGTGAGCAATGGTGTACGTACACCAATTTGTAGAATACATGGGATATTCAAAGACTTAAACGAACGTTAAGTCTCAGAGGCATGACTTTTTATTAGTTGTTAGTGGCTTTGAAATAGCTGTCAGATAACTGCGAGTACTCTCAGATCTGTTCATTGTGACTTTTTGTGTCGGGATGTATAAGTACCCGGCCACGTCCACTTGTATTTGTGTCCATCTGATGAGTTAAGCCTTTTTCAACTGATTTTTATAGTTCGTTCTTATGTTGTACTGTTATACCACTGTCCCAGGTTAGGGGGAGGGTTGGGATCCCGCTAATATGTTTAACTCTGGCACATTATTTAAATCTGTGCCTGTCCCAAGTCAGGAGCCTGTAATTCAGTGGTTGTCGTTTGTTTATGTGTTACATATTTGTTTTTCGTTCATTTTTTTACTTAAATTTAGTTAGTTTTCTCGTTTGAATTGTTTTACATTGTCTTATCGGGGCCTTTATAGCTGACTATGCGGTATGGGCTTTGCTCATTGTTGAAGGTCGTACGGTGACCTATAGTTGTTAATGTTTGTGTCATTTTGGTCTTTTGTGGATAGTTGTCTCATTCGCAATCATACCACATCTTCTTTTTTATATGCTCGAAACTTTAGAATAGTTTAGATATTTATCAAATCAAATAATCCTTGAGTGATGGTTTCGTTATTGAAATTCTAAATTGATGTTTAACCGCGCTAAATATTATATATGATAATCATACGAATAAGTCAGGAACGGAGTTTCAATCTGTTATTTAATAGTTGTTGTTTGTTTCTGTATTTGTTTGTCGTATAGTGTTTTGTAAATCAATTGTTTTCTCGTTTGAATAGTTTTATCATTATGTTAAATGGTGTCGGCGTTTGCTACATGTGGAAGTGCACACATTTACGACATGTTATTGCTTAAACGCACAGTTTCTTCTTCCCGCTAATAATATATAGTCCCCATTTGCACTTATATGCGAATGGCCGATTGACAGTCGCTCCAAAATATTTTGCAACATTTCAGTTAAAAAAAAACTTTTTTAAGTCTGGTAATATTTTCGTCATATTTCCAACAACTTTATTTTTCTTAAACATTACAAATATTACAAATATAACAAACAAACAAACTTCATTTTTGGAACACTATCACAAAGTTTACGTAATACATGTGTAGCAATTTATTTAGATAAACTGTATTAATCCATACATTTCGGAATTATTTAGCAACTATATCCAAATGACGAGGAAGTTCGAGGTTATTCAAGTAATAAGATTAAGGAAACTTTGGTTAACACAACAGCATTTTCAACAAAGTAGTTTATTTTTGTTTGACAAACTCGAAAAGAGGGGGAAAAGTAATAAAATGGTTACTTAAGCATTTACTTAAATTCTATCACGAAATAAATGCGTTTAATATTTTAGATACAGATACAATATAGTGCATTCGTAAATGTAAAACACTTTTTAATAGAAAATTTAAAAGAGATACATCAACAGTGTTTATATTAGAATTGCTCAAGTCTGTAGGGCTTATTCCCGATTGTCCCACTTTTTTTTAAATTAAGAGCTCATATTGTCCCACATGAAAAGTTCTGACTGGTCCACATAATTTTATGAGGCGAAATGTTCTTATTCCTTGTTAGATTGTCTCTATAGTTTTGTTTCAGATATATAAGCCAAAATCTACATTTTATGCGATGCTCTTCTTTTAGACATTGCGGCCATCTTAATTATTGGGCGGGGTCATCGGATACTTTTTTGAAACTAAATACCCTAAGGATGATTTTGGCCATGTTTGCTTTAATTTTGCCAGTAGTTTCAGAAGAGAAGATTTTTGTAAAAATTAATGACGACGACGAATAATGAGAAAATGAGAAAAGCTCACTTAGTCCTATGGTCCAGGTGAGCTAAAAAGCAAAACGGACAAAAAGCAACGGACAAAAAGCAAAAGTGTCGGACAAAAAGCAAAATTATCGGACAAAAAGCAAAACGGACAAAAAGCAACGGACAAAAAGCAAAAGTATCGGACAAAAAGCAAAATTAACGGACAAAAAGCAAAACGGACAAAAAGCAACGGACAAAAAGCAAAAGTATCGGACAAAAAGCAAAATAATCGGACAAAAAGCAAAAGCGGACAAAAAGCAAATCGCGGACAAAAAGCACCGTATCAAACGACAACTACGGTACCAGGTACCTGACTTAGAACAGGTGCAAACAAATGCAGTGGGTTTAAACGTTTAAATAAGCACTAACACCTATCCAACTTGAAACAATAGTGTAATATCACAACGTAGAAAGACACACTTTAAAATATCAACTGAAATGGTTTTACTCAATCAAATGACATATTAAAAAAACTAATGAAGATACACTGAACGAATAAATGTGATCTATGACTCAATGTAAATACAAAATAAAACAATGGGGTTAGAGTCAAACAATATCAGAAAGAAAATCATAACCTTGAACAAAATTCAGGACTGATAACGGACGGACAGAGAGACAGTGTCTTTCAGCCTTTACAGGTAGGGCATTGATAATAGCGCCCATTTTAGGGGGGGGGGGGGGGGGGTAAATAATCTGTTCTCCGTACATGCCATATTACAAAACAACGCAGTATTTAGAGGTTAACATGTCGAAAATGAATGATTGCGCGGCGAAAAAAAACCCGACTTAGTAAGTAGTAAAAATAAAGAATAACATCCTCCTTCCTCAATGGATATCAAATGGTCATCCTCTTACTTTTGGCACAGATTCATTACATTATTGGGCATGCTTTACTAGATGCTCGATGCACGCTCTTAAGGGCCTCTTGTTTTAAATATGTTCACACACGATTGCTAGCTGATAAATTCATAATAGATACCAGGATTGAAATTTTGTATTTGCGCTAAACGAACGTTTCGTCTACATAAGACTCATCAATGACGCTCGAATGAAAAAATAAATAAAAAAGCCTCGGTTATCTGACTGATAGCCGTGTAACAATATCCGATTGTAATGCTTAACTGAGGCATGGTCGATAGATATAGTAAAGATATGTCATGTATTCACCATCTGCAGAAAAAAAACTTCACCTGTAGAGACTTATGTAAGTATACGTCAAACTACCTATGGTAAACCATAATGTTAGATACAGGCATCACTTAATGCAAAAAGACGAAGTAAAGTATCTGAAAAACCTGACATATAAACAAAATTTATTCAAGACGAAGCGTAAAGACAGGTTGACAAATTTAAATCTAAATAGCCTTTTAATTAGCATGATCAGTCAATATATATATACATATGAAAAGTAAGCTTTAATTAATTCAAACGTTGCTTAAAACACGTGACAGTAGCTTTTAACGCTGTAAAATTGCAGTTTACGCGTTAAAGATGCATTTAACGCGTTAAAGTAGTGTTTAACGCAATAAAGTTGTTTTTAACGTGTTAAAATAACATTTAACGCGTTAAAGTTGCATTTCACGCGTTAACATTGCATTTAACGCGTTAAAGTTGCATTTAACGCGTTAAAGTTGCATTTAACGCGTTAAAGTTGCATTCAACGCGTTACAGTTACATTTAACGCGATAAAGTTGCATTTAACGCGTTAAAATAACATTTAACGCGTTAAAGTTGCATTTAACGCGTTAAAATAACATTTAACGCGTTAAAGTTGCATTTAACGCGTTAAAGTTGCATTTTACGCGTTAAAGTTGCATTTAACGTGTTAAAATAACTTTTAACGCGTTAAAGTTGCATTTAACACGTTAAAATAACATGTTAAAGCTGCTTTTAACGCGTTAAAGTTGCATTAAACGCGTTAAAGTTGCAGTTAACGCGTTTAAGATGCATTTTACGCGTGAAAAGTGCATTTAACGCGTTAAAGTTGCATTTAACGCGTTAAAGTTGCATTTAACGCGTTACAGTTACATTTAACGCGTTAAAGTTGGAGTTAACGCGTTTAAGTTGCATTTTACGCGTTAAAAGTGCATTTAACGCGTTAAAGTTGCATTTAACGCGTTAAAGTTGCATTTTACGCGTTAAAAGTGCATTTAACGCTTTAAAGCTGCTTTTAACGCGTTAAAGTTGCATTTTACGCGTTAAAGTTGCATTTTACGCGTTAAAGTTGCTTTAAACGCGTTAAAGTTGCTTTTAACGCGTTAAAGTTACTTTTATCGCGTTAAAGTTGCTTTTAACGCGTTAAAGTTGCTTTTAACGCGTTAAAGTTGCATTTAACGCGTTAATGAAGCTTATAATAATAATAATAATAATATCTTTATTTAGAGAGAGTAACTCATTTGGATTACACCAATTTTCAATAAGGCTCTATTAATACAATAATAATTACATTCTTCTACGTAATGTGCTGCTAATCTCAACATTATCGCGTTAATTGACGAAGATTTGACACATCCGGCCATTTCATTTATTAGGTTTCGAGTAAAATCTGACGTCTTAAAACTTAGTTAAGGCTAAAGTAGAAAGTTTTTCTGTCATTTTTTGTAGTGAATTGCTTAACGCGTTAAATGATCAATTAACGCGTTAAAAATTATTTTAACGCGTTTAAACTACATTTATCGCGTTAAATGTCATTTTATCGCGTTAAATGTTAACGCGTTACTTTATCGGGGTTTTGACATGAACGGCCTTTCATACAATAGTTGCGTATAGCAAACATAAAAGTATTGGAGATATGCTTAGTAGATCAAAGTTAAAGAATGTAACATAAAATTGACAGTTGGACCCCTGATGATGGTAGATCTGTCATAACAACTAGATATATTGAAGAAGAATTAAAATATAAATATATCAATATAAACATGAATAATTTTCATATTTGATTATATTCAAATAATGCATCTTAAAATGACCAACCCAAGCTTAACTACCGAAACACGAAATTGATATTTGTGTCGGGTCCTATCTGCAATATGGGATGCGTGGTTGCATGGGTGTTTTATTATAACAAAACCCTATAAAAATACGTCTATAAATCAAATAGCTAGTCTCCACAAACTCTGCTCTTGTACTTTCTGATCCCATAAAAAGATAGTACACTGTACCAACTTTCTGTACAGAGTACTATCTTTTTACCCGGAAGTAAAACAACAAGATAGTACAATGTACAAACTTGCCTGTACAGAGTACTATCTTTTTACCCGGAAGTAAAACAACAAGATAGTACTATGTACAAACTTTCTGTACAGAGTACTATCTTTTAACCAGGAAGTAAAACGACAAGATAGTACTATGTACCAACTTTCTGTACAGAGTACTATCTTTTAACCAGGAAGTAAAACAACAAGAAAGTACTATGTACAAACTTTCTGTACAGTACTATATAAAGTTTGAATAGTATTTTTGTCGGCTTACTTCGGCCATCGTAGTTACGATAACAAAATTCAAGAAGTCATTCAACTGTTCAACCTTAGGTCACCGAAATACAAGAAAAGCTACGTACTTTATCTGTACATGCGTATTTGAATCAGGAGAAAGTTTGTGATCGAGTCTTGTTCTTGTCTAACTTGGAAATTAATTAAACATATATTATTTTTTTTCGTTTACAAAAGGTAAAGTATTTGTTTATATGTATAATTTTTATATACAAGTAAAGTGTAAATTTATATATATGTAAACAAGATTTGAGTAGCAACATACAACAACATAAAGTAATCAGATGTTAAATGTTTTAACAAAGAGCTGCATCAATTATTTGACGATACTATTTATCATATATATTAAAGCTAAAACGGTCAGATTACAGAATTATCTATTATAAATCAATTTTTCATGTTTTGATTTGGTCTTAAATATTTTCATTTTTTACAGAAATTTTGACAGTTTTTACATATAATCATAGAAATAAAGTGTGCACTGATTGTCTGAACAACAATACTAGATTTGGTCGAATCGTCATGATTGGTTGAAAACATGCAGAAAGACAAGCAAATTCAAAACTCAATGAAAAAAGTGTGCTCATATCTTCTTTAAGAACTCTTTTCACTCAGAGGCGGATTTAAATGAGGGGGCATCACCTCCACCTACTTGAAATGCTTAATATACTGTTGCATCATCTACAGTTTTTACTTATTTAACCCCAAACTTATTCTAGGTATGGGAACCCCCCCCCCCCCCCCCTTTCCTTTTTTCAAATCCTGGATCTGCATCTCTTTCTATACGTTACGACTATAATTATCTATTTGGTAACATATTAAAATTCAAAAATATATAATTTGTTCACTGGAAAAACACTAACTGGCAAACGATTCAGAGTCATGGTTAAAGGGTCCTCCAAATGATAAAGTGAAACGAGACGAACAATCGTATCTAAATATTCAACTTCAAGATACATTCTTCCATTGGCAACTGATTACATTGAATCAGTAAATACAAGAAAAACTTGCATATTCATATATTATTTTCTTTTGTATGAAAATACAGTATTTCGGAATATCTTCTTTCTCGTTTTGTTATATTTTTCTATGAATTTAGAGCATTACATATGATGACATGTAAAACCTTGAAAAAATAGAACGATAAACGATCTGGGAAAGAAAAATAAAAATTCCTTCACTTCTTTCATCCGTGGCTAACCATATTCGAACTAGTCGCATCGATTTGGTGTTTCGATACATTCTGATGTACAATGAGAATATAGCACTGTCAAAACTTTTAACAAAATACAACAATCAGTGGAGAGGTCCTCATTGTTCCTTTTGATGGCGTAATATTGGAGGGTATTTTTTCTACTGCAGTCTAACATACTAACCTGTACTAATTACAAATGAAATACTTGGAGAACCCAATGTGCCGTCAAACATTTGCTTTCAAATTTGCATGTACATGAAATATTTCCCACTGGACGTAAAACAAACAACAATAAATCATCAATCACATTATTAACTAATAAGGATAAGAAAATTAATGTATAATCTAGTCTTTCATAATAAGGCTGCTTGATATACACATTTTTTTTTTGGTACCTATAATTCGGAAAAAAAAATCATAAAATTTCTCCTATGTACTATTTGTTTTTCTTCTTATCCGAATTCGGATAGCGACCAAGACGACTTTATATTGAATATAGACATGTACTTTCTTATCCGAATTCGGATAACGACCAATACGACTTTATATTGAATATAGATGTACTTTCTTATCCGAATTCGGATAACGACCAATACGACTTTATATTGAATATAGATGTAGTACTAGTACTTATCCGAATTTGGATAAGGATCGTCACATTACATACGTAACCCTGTGCGGTAGGTCATGTATTCTTCTTATCCGAATTTGGATAAACAGTTATTATTCCTTGATAATGTGTATTATGTATTCTATCGAAAATCGGATAACATTAGTTTATCTCCTTATGTTTAAACAATGATAATTTAATTATTTATTCTTCTTGTCCAAGATAATAAAATAACTACTGCAATTTTAATAAATAATGTTTTATAAAAAAAAGAAACAGGTCTAAATACATTATTGTATTGAGTTCATTTTAAAAAAAGTGTTGCCTTCCAACATTCTTATTTCAGAAATCTCGCTTATCCGAAACACCCATTGACTTGAGCATATGGAAATGCTCAAAAGCAATTGGAAGCTGTTGCTATGACTTGCAGACAGAATGGATGTGGCAAAAATTGGGTATTTAAAACTAAGGCTGATTTTAACACGTTGTCGGTATCTTTTTGGTAAAATCACTTTTCATACAAAATTTTATCGCGATGTATGGAACGAGTGCAATCGGGCTATTCAAAAGGGATTCTGCTCCATCTTATACATTTTTTCAACCGTCTGACTGCTCTTTTGTTTTTGTTGGCATGGTGAAAGGGTTTAACTTATTTTTTATCTTTGTATGAGATACCCATTAGGGTCGATAGGTACCGTGTCCGACGGTAGTCAAGGTCGTTAAATATTCTGAATACAAAAAAGTGAATATTTTTCTGACATTGACCTTATACATGCTGCGTGTTTGTGTGTGTATGTATCTTGTTTTTGTTTCGCCGGTATTTTTTTTTTTTTTTTTACACTGGAGCACCATTTCAGATTTTGAAGAAGAAAAAAAAGCATGAAATCGACATTGCACGAAATATTCATATGTTACTATGTACAGACAAGAAGTGTTCTAGTTGTATTCAATAGGATCGCAGCGGTTCCTGCCGTACGTGATAGCCAGTAAAACAAATGAGAAGGTAGGAATGTGAATTTTCAATGACGTTTATATTATTATATAAAAGACATACGTGTATCTTAAAACGAAGAAAGATTATCAAAAATTGACAAGAGAGACCGAGAAAAAAA